>CM060414.1:133690678-133731040 GCA_030545235.1 Helianthus tuberosus
TATTGTAAATTACAGGGGTTTTCCCAAATTGTTAAATAAAATAATCGGGCATTTTCAAAGTTTAAAAGATCCTGCTAAACTTCTGCTGTCAACTCAAATAAGAAATACCACGGGTTTCTGTCCCGCGGCTCCTGGACCGGGTAACACCGGGACGGGGGCCGTGACAGAAAAAGGTGGTATCAGAGCCACTGATTTAAGCCAATTAAGTATTTAAAAATACTTAATTTTCTGATTTCCATTCTGTGATTTTGTGAAAATTCAATTTACAGAATTTTAACTTAGAAATTCATGTGTTTTTGTGTTACTTGACTATTTGTTAGTTTACAGTATGGGTAAGCAAAGAAATTTCGGACATCTATCGTCAATTAGATAGTTCACCAAAAGATAAGGGAACCTCCTTTCAAGCAAATTCCTCAAGATACTCAGCAGATACTGAGGAAGGAATATTTATTCGTAAGGTACAGTCTGAGAAACCACTTACCCCTAAGAAAAGAAGTTGGATTATTAGAAAAAGTCAAGAGAAAATAAAGAAGTCACAACAAAAAGGAGTGAAAATTTATAAGGAAACTCAGGAAACAGGTAATGACCCACCATGGGAAGATGAATTAAATGAACAATGGGTAAATCTCTACATGTTAGCCACTACAGCAGTAAATGCTAACTTATAGTTGAACTGCCAAGCCAGTACTAGCACCCATACCACCTATGAGTCAGAAACTTTAAAAGAAACTTCGCCCATTAGATAACAAATTAGTAGAGAAATGAGATAGAATAAACCTTACATAGCATAATATTAAGCATAATATTCTTAGATAGACTAAAATAAATTATGAATGCACAACCCTTAGAATATTTTGAATTTAAGTTGTAATTGGTAATAGACATGTATATATATAAAAGTCGCAATGTTCGCCATTTTTAATTAAATCCGTTTGTACAGTTGTACCTAAATGTTTATACTAAATATTAGCCTGTGATAATTAATAATTGATAGATGCAGATGAACAACAAAGTAAATCAGGAAAACCAGAATAATGAGAATAATGGAAACCTAGAAGAAACAAACACTTAGTAGTACAAGAAATTTTAATGCTTTTGTATAAGCTAAATAATTGTATAGATAAATTGGGAGGGATATTGGTATATCATGAGGATGATAACTAGAAAAGTGCAAATATGATAAATAAGCAATAACAATTGGCCACTGTTATATCTTGTTTATTTATATTACTCGATTGTAGAATATGATCTATCATGAGAATACTAATTTCCATGTTTCTTGATACAAGCTATACTGAATAATGAACATTTGTGATTCTAAGTATACAATAATAATTACCTTTCCAGCAAAGCTAGGTATAATGTGGTAACACTCCAGCTTGTCCGAGTAAGATGAGGATACCTCTCCGGTGAAACCGGGTGAGATGGGGTATATGTTAATAAAATCACTCCAGCGATGTCTGCCCTATTTTTGGGAACGTAAACCTATTATATATATTGACCTTATGAATAAGGTGTACATGAAATAAATAAGGTCGTTAAGCTCGTTAAATTGAACCGGTGGGGAGCAGGCAAGAAGATTACTTTTCAAACCTTGGTATTCCTCACGTAACCCGGCTATAGTAAGCATGACGAGATCTTTGTCTTTGACGGGTTCACCAATATTTGCAAGAGTCGTTGCATATTCTTGAGCGCGGCTGAGACAATCGATACCTTTTTCACCATCTTTCATTGAAATCTTTAAAAGGTGCGTTTTTAGTGTGAACTCATGAGATGCATTCGAAGGAGCATATGTACGTGTTAGACTTAACCACACTTCCCGAGCCATGTCTCCTTGGATGTGTTGAAACGAAGACTCGGAAACGGTGGATATAATAATCATGCGGACGTGTGCATCATTAGTAATCCAGTTTGTAAAATTAGGGTTTGTAGTAGTAGCATCATCGGTTGTAATTTTCTCTTCCGGGCAAGATAACGTGTTGTCAACATAACAATATAATGCATTAGCCTTTAGAAACGGTTCCATCATGGCTTTCCAGTAGCCATAATTATTTGGTGTAAGATTGAATGCAAACTTGTGGGAATTATGGGATGTACGTTCTTGAATACTAAAGGCAGTAATCGTTGTCATGATGAGAAAAACAATGATTTTGATACCTGAGAGTAGAACCGGTTAGATGATTGCGACAATTGTTGATTCGATGTTGGCTGCAGAGTTGTTGTAGGTCGATGTTACTGATCAAATTACTATGCTATCTTTCACGAAAATTCTTAATCCCAAAAAACAAAATATGCTAGGGTTTCAGCAAGACTATGCTATCTTTCACGAAAAACAATATATGCTACCTCATGGCATATTAGGGTTTACAAGATATGCTATCTTCCAGTGGCGGATCCAGGAATTTTTTCCATTGGGTTCACTTTTATAGATGTTTCAATCATATGACTGACATGAAAAATTCAGGTCGGTTCGACGGTTCGGATCGGGTAAGGTTCATCACATAATAAAAATACGATACAAGGAACTCATACACATAAGCAAGTCAGTGGTTAATGGTGCCTTAGTTTGCGTTCTTATTCACACTAGTGTCACAAAATGTCGGCGGTTTAGGAAGTAAGGTGTTCAACAAACCATGTTCAGTTCTTCTAGCTTCATTGATAATATTTTCACATGTTTGACTTGTTTTATGCAGGAAAATAAATATGCATGGACTGGATGATAATAGAATTGAATTCACTGGGCATGCATTGGCACTCTACATGAATGATACAGTTATTTGGACTAGCAAGCCATAGGTCTTCTTAAGAGAGTTAAAGATCAAAAGTGTGATCCAAACGAAAACAATAAATTTCTCTAACAAAACAGCCAAATCAATAAATCAAACTCGAGTTCCATAAAGCACATCACAAGCAGCCAAACCAATTAAGCACATCACAAGCAGCCAAGCAGCCAAATCAATTAAGCACATCACAAGACTCGAACTCGGGTTTCATAAAGGACATCACAAGCAGCCAAATCAATTAATCAAGTAAACCACCACTAAATTTCTCTAACAAAGTGTGATCAAAACAAAAACAATAATAAAAAAGATCAAAGAGAAACTTACTGGTGATTGCAAGAACCCTAGGTTTAGCCATCCGACCCTTTCCAATTTTCCATAATTTACCCCAAATTCCTCGGTTTTTCGCCACCCGAATCGATAACACAACCTTCTGCTTGGTTCCTTCCATTGTAGTTTCGCTAAATATTACAAACCTTCTGCTTGGTTCCTTCCATTGCAGGGAGGACGGTGAGGTGGTCGCTGGAGGGAGGAGGACAGCCGGAGGGTGGAGGGTGAGGGTGGAGGTGTTGTTGTTCTTGTTTTACTTGTTCTGTGCTTTGTTTTGTTGTAACCCTAAATAGGTTGTTCATTAAAAAAAAATAGGACTTAAAAAAACGGTAACAAAAATTTAGTAAGTGCCTAACACGGGATTCGAACCCGGGTATCAACGGAAGAAGAACGCGACTTAACCAGTGGAACCAAAGCTTTTTTGTTTAGGGGTTCACTTTATATTTTGCTTATGGGTTCCTTTTCAATATTTTATATATATTTGCACTAAAAATAAAAAACCGAATGGGTTCCTGGGAACCCGATGATTGTTCATAAGTCCGCCCCTGCTATCTTCCTGTTATCGAAACAAGAGGGATATGTTGATTTTGGGTTATTTAGGGTTTACATGTTGATAGGCTCTGATACCATATCAATTCATAATTTTATTCATAATTCAATATTGATTACAAAAAGGTTTATATATATTCTACTAGTTACAATAATAACCCTCTAACTTGTGACAATTAAACATTTGGCTTAACACTGACGAACCACTGGAGTATCATCGTGCAACAGCGAAGCCATTCGATCATATCCAACTCCACTAGACAATAATGTCTATATATCAATTTAGGAGAAAACCCAATAAATCTGAGAACAACTCTTTTGTAGAAATCGAACGCAGGATCTAATAGTCACTAAGGCCTTTGGATATACTTTAACCTAACTTAACTCCACCTAAGTGACACATCAATTTTTTTTCCTCATTTCACTTTATCTCACTCTAAGGAAATTGTTTAACATGTTAACACATAACTCATTTAATGCACTTTAACATTGAGTTTTTGTCTAAAAAAAAAATAATAATTAATTCAATCTTTTAACATTGGATTAACATGTTAACACATAACTCATTTAATGCACTTTAACACAAGGAGGGAGTGGTTTGCAATATTAGTTAACATGTCATGTCATTGTTAACACTCTAGATATTAGTCTATGAGATGTGGTTGGAGTCCCATTGGGCTTTATCAAGTCTACCTAGGATCCACCTCACCTATGGAGCCCCCTTTTAATTTACATGGTGTGGATGGAGCCCCCATTAAACAAAATAAAAAAAAAAACATTTGATTGGTTTAAAACTAGTGGGCCCCACCTGAATTCTTCAACTTGGGCGTTACCACCATGGAGCCCAAGCCATGGCGCCCCCCTCTTCACTTGGAGGGTGTGGTGATGGAGCCCATATGGGCGCTATACATGGTGAGGTGGCGGTGATAAAGCCCCCACACCCTCCAGCCTTAGAGTACACCCCATGGCCTAAGCTTTATCGCACCTCAAAAATACCACTAATGACATGGGAACTCTAAAAATATTATGACAGGAAAATAAAACAAGTAAAATCTTACGGAAAGGCCACGGTTTCAGACCTAAAAAACATGACCCTGGAAAAAACACACATCACACAAATCGTCGTTTATTATTAGTTTATCATCATCGTCTCCAATTCTTTCTCTACTTCTTCTTCTTCTCCATCGTCAACTAACCTTACCTCCAACTCTCAATCCCCTTTCTCAATGTCTGAATCCACCCTCATCGACGACGATGACCCCGAATTCTTCGACGCCCTCCAAGATTTCACCTTCTCCGATCCCTCACACTCTCAAAACTCCACTTCAGTACACAACCTCAACAACAACAATCACAATTCAGTTTCAAACCCACCTGAACCGCCATCAGTTCCGTTCTCTGCCGGCCTCCGTCGCCAGCGACACAGTTCGAAAGAATTCCGTTTCAAAAACAGTTCAGATGTTTTAGCGGATGCTAAGCTTCATGCTTCTCCGGCCAAAGGTTACAAGTTTTTGTTGAATTTGAAGGATAAACCGTTAAAGAAAGAAACTGATATGTATTCGCTGTTAAAGAAAGAAATTGATATGAATTCGCTGAATTCTTCTAGCGCGGTGACCGAAGGTGAAATCGTTAATGATGATCGGTCTGCTACAGTTGATTCGGTTAATTCGGTTAATTCGAATTTAGTTTTCACTTTGATTTGGTTAATAATGAAAGTGCTTTCTACGAAAGCAAGTTTGTTAGTTAAGGTTGTTACGTTTCTGGTATGGTTAACACATGCATCTTGCATGTTTGTTACTAATCCGTTTGCGGTTATAGCACGCGCAAAGCGTCACGCGATAAGAAGCGTTTTAAGGTTGTTAAGGTCCTGTTTGGGTGAAGTAAAGCGGATTGTGTACAAGTTGATTACCGGAAATAAATCTGTTGGGAAATTGTGTATGCAAATTGGTTGGGGATTGTTGTGTTCGGCTTTTGTTGGTTTCGTTTTGTTTTGTTTGTTGGTTTTTGCGTTTGTTGTTGGTGGCATGGTGATGAAATGCGTCGTGGAGGCGCCTGTGAGTAAGATTGCGCGTTTGAGTTTTGATTATACGAGAGATGCTCCAATGGCTTTTGTGCCTATGATGTCTTGTTTTGGGCGTGATTGTGGGTGTGATGAAAAGATTGAGTTTGATAATGTTGGTATGTCGAGAGTAGTTCCGCTTGATCGTAAGTTGCAGGCGACTGTCTCGTTAACCTTGCCTGAATCGGGTTACAACAGAAATCTTGGCAATTTTCAGGTAGTTACTTGATGCATAGTTGACTTTTACTCGGTCAATAATTGTTCCCGTTGATGCTAGTTTACAGTTGGGTTGATTTGGGTAAAAGATATTGAGTCTGGGTTCATTTGGGTCAAATCAAATTATATAATAGCAATGTCAACTTGGGTGAACTCAGATTATACAAACGGGTCAAAAGGGGCCACTCTTATAAAACTTGCTAGCTTAAAACGGGTCAAAATGGGTCAAGAGTCGAGACCACCCACGATCTTCAAATTGATACTTTATTTTTTTTTTCAAAGTTGGTTCGTTTTGACCCTCAACTCATTTTGCTCAGAACTTGTTTTTGGCTTGAGCCCAACCCGACCCACCTGCTTTGCCAGTCTTACAAGCAACCAAACTTGTGGTTCTTGGAATTTATCGAACTAATGTCTTCGCACATTTCTTTTTTATGTGTTTCTATTAGAGGATGCAAGATGGGTAGCGTAAGCAGCTTGTTAATGTTGAAGTGGGTCATTTTTTGTATAGGTTGTGTCGATTTTATAAACATATATATGTTTGCCTACTCTCGACCCGTTTGGTTTGTTCCCCTTTTAGTTAACTTTTGTAAGTTACCCATTAGAGATAAAACCAACCCAATTCGACCCATTCATAAAGAAACGGATCGAAATTTCCACTTCAACTGTCTATTAGTCGCATTTACAGATTCTAGACGAACAACCATAATTCGAGTTCTTGAAGTAGATTCTGTTTTTTTTTTTTTTTTGTCTGCAAGTTAGTAACGGCATTATATTAATGTTCTCCTAAAGGTGAGGGTGGACTATCTCTCAAGCAATGGCAAACCCCTTTCAAGCGCAACTCAACCATGTACGATGCGATTCAAAAGCTGGCCCATCCGCCTTTTAATGACGGTTTTTAACCTGGTCCCGCTAATCACTGGCTACTCATCAGAATCCCAAACCGAGGACATCAAGTTTAACGGATACGCAGAGCAGGAAATTCCAACTTCTTGCGTGAGAGTGGTGCTAGAACCGCGAGCAGAGTTTGCAAAGGGTGGCGGTGTTCCTGAAATTTACACGGCTCATTTAAAACTCGAGTCACAGCTTCCACTTTTGAAGCGGGTTCTGTGGTCGTGGAAAGCAACCGTGTTTGTTTGGACTAGTATCGCGATATTTAAATTGGTTTTAGTCTTCGTGCTGTTATGTTGTGCTCCATGGCTGCGGCTAAGTGGTGGCCCGCCTTTGAATAATACCGGTTCAAGTTAGTAATCCTGGAATAAGCTTGTTTGCAGTCATACGGTGATCAAAGACGTGAACCAAAACGACGGCAACTTCATGAAGGTTTGGTGACCGAGGGTTGACCTTTAGACGTATGTGATCGTATAATTAGTATGGTATATGCACATATACATATGGTATTGATGTATGTTACCTGTATATGTCTTGTTAATGGGCAGTTATTTTTGGTATTCCTATAATAAATATTAATAACATAACTATTTAAAACTGTATTTCGCGCATAAACAGTTGTACAAATAAGCTAAACGCGAGCACAAGTACATACGCACCAAAGTAGAGCGTTGGATATCAATGTTTAGATGCATTGCGACTGCCAGCAGACCGTAGGAAAGATGTGCTCTTGGTGATTTCACGCAAAGGCTTATCGGTGAACCTTATGATGTTATAGACCAATGCGCCAGAAATGGCGCCAGCGGTTGGACCCAACATGTATATCCATATGCCGTGGTATTGGTTCGACACAATGGCTGGACCCAAACTCCTTGCAGGGTTCATTGACGCCCCTGATATAGGCCTGTGTTCACCAACCAAATTGTTTGTCAAACGCTTTTAACCAAACAAAAAAGGAAATTAAATCAAAAATAAATTAATTTTTATATAATACATTATCTATTATCTATCTATTAAAAACACAACCTTGTGAACAGTACACTTGCCATATGGCAGTGTACTGTTGGTTGGTGCATTTTTTTTCATGAACGCTTCTTATTAAAACCTATATAAATTAGCAAACTTTTTGTGCATAAGGACTTGTAAGTTGTGCTTTGGGTGTTTTCCAAAAAAAAAACTTGATTTTTTAGTTTTAACCCAAAGGTTTGTACATTTTCCAATTTTAACCCTCATAATTTGTTTTTTTAACTTTAACCCAAAACTTTTCATTATTTGCAATTTAACTTCACAACTTTTGTCACTTATACTTTTCATCTTTCGCAAATTTTCGTTTTACGTATAGTTCTAAAATTTTCGAGTTAATACGACGCAACGTGCATGTGTGGTTCAACGTTTTTACCTCTATTTTTCCATGTTTGACAGGTTCGTCGCAATACGCATATTATAGGTCGAGTCAGTGTTGGTTGTCGATGACGGTTGTGTGACATTAGTACTATTTGACACCGTTTTACGCCCCGCCGCAACGCGGGGTGTGCTTTGGGGATTTTTCAAAGAAAAAATTGTTATGCATATGATTGTCGTAACGTTGGCTTTGCGGGTTTTCCAAAAAAAATGATTTTTTTTACTTTTCACCCAAAAGTATTTCATAAATTACTTTTAACCCAAAACTATTTGTTTTTTACTTTTAACCCAAAACTTTTTATCTTTTACAATCTATCCTCATAACTTTTTTTACTTTCAACTTTGGTCCTTTATAGTTTTCATTTTCCACAAATTTTGCGCTCTATGCTTGGTTCTAAATTTTGTGACTTAACACATCACAGCGTGCGTCTTTGGCTTAACGTTTTTACGTTTCGTTCTAAATTTTGCGAGTTAACACGACGCAACGTGCGTGTGTGGGTGAACGTTTTTACATCGTCTATTTTTACCCCGTTTGACAGGTTTAACATAACGTGTGGGTCGTAGATCGACTTAGTTATAAATAAAGAATCCCCGCCGCATTGTGGCGGGTCGTAATCCTAGTTATATTAAATTTTACATGATTTATTGATCATAGATAGGGATATTGATCCAAAGTGGATGCATGCAAAAGAAAAAAAAAAATACATGTTACATAATTTAGGGATAAGAAATACAGAATGTGTTTCTTATACATGGAGTTATTTTCGACTTATTTACTTTAAAAAATATTTTGGATATGCTATTTCTAGTTTGTCTTAAAATGTAACCTAATTTATGTATTATATTGTCATTCTCATAAATATATTCAGTGATTTATATTTGTCATTATTACCGTTATTTAATAAAAAGTGTGTAATCATACATTTATTTGGTTATAAATGTTGTCATATACAGGATCAAATACAAACCACATTTTGTATACAAACTGTAAGAACTATTTAAAAAGTGTCACGTGACATCCAACCAATTATAGAGAAATGATAAAATAATATCAATTATATTGAATTCCCTATAAATACGCTAACAAACAATTAATTCTTTATTAAGAAAAGTGCTGATATCATTTAAATATATGCTAAAATCAATTATCCTGATTAATTTTCATGTGCTAATATAATTCAAAAGTGCTACTTTTATGTATGTATTGTTTTGGTATGTGCTAATTTAACTTTTTTTGTGCTAGGATCTGTTCTTACGGTTTGTAGGATAAATATGGTTTGTACCGGAACCAACCCTGTCATCAAGGTCGTAGCTTTGTGGGGGCGGGAGGGGGCGGCCGACCCCCCGAACTTTTAGCTCAGTAGTGGTCACATGTTTTTGTATAGAAATTTTTGGGTATATACATTTTTGACCCCCCAGTTTTATAGAAATTTTTTATATATACATTTTCGACCCCCCGGTCGAAAATCTCTAGCTTTGCCACTGCCTGTCATACATAATAATAAAAATATTTGTATTTATATTTTAGAGTAAATTGCCAAACTCGTCTCTGAGGTTTGGGTGTGTTTGACAGTTTCATCCAAAACAATTTTTTTTGTACAATATTATCCTTCACTTTTGAGATTTTTTGTCATTTTCATCCATATGTCTAATTTGCTTTATATTTTCTGTCAAATATTTGGATGAAAATGACAAAAAAATCCCAAATCTCATGAACGATTTTAGCAAAAAAGTTAGACGTCTGGATGAAAATGGCAAAATATCACAAAAGTGAGGGACAATATGATACAAAAAAAAGTTGTTTTGGATGAAACTGACAAACACACCCAAACCTCCCGGACGATTTTGGCAATACTCTATATTTTATTTGTGTATCTAATAATAAGTACCAAACAATAATACTTAATAGTGTTAATTATCAATAATATTATGGTAAATTGTACGAAAATTTACAAATCTAAACTCTTATCATAAAAAGTAACGATCAATGATCAACCAATTAATATTCAAGTATTGTTTTTTTTAAATTAAACAATTAATTTACAAAACATATTATTTAACGTAACAAACTTGAAATGCTTCTAAATCCATATGGAAGTTGACGGAGATACCGGTAGAACAAAATGACGTTGATGTGACACAATATTGATGATTGGTCAAGTAAGTTGGCTAACAAATAAGGGGAAAAATGAAAAAGGGTGTAGCTATTGGCACACCCATTTCTTTATCTACACACTTTAAAAGATGTTTTTTGTCCTTATATACACACCCTATAGTGTCGAACTGTGGCCAAAACGTGACGTTTTGGTCCGGTTAACCTAACAAAGACTGACGGGTCTGTTGACCGGACCAAAACGCCGAGCTTTGGCCGCGTTTTGGTCCTGTCAACCAGAACCAAAACGCGGCCAAAGCTCGGCGTTTTGGTCCGGTCAACAGACCCGTCAGTCTTTGTCTGGTTAACCGGACCAAAACGCCGTGTTTTGGCCACAGTTCGACACTGCAGGATGTGCACATAAGGACAAAAAACACCTTTTTGGGGTGACTATCTACACACCAAGTGTGTAGATACACCCAGTGTGTAGATAGTTTGGGCCATCAAAATTAACAAGAACCTTAAACATCAAACAATTAATATTCAAGTATTGTTTTTTTAAATTAAACTACTACTACACTATCTTATCAGCAAATTAAAATCTGATAGTTTATATTGCAATATCGACTCAGTTTGTTGAAAGCTAAAGGTTGATTTCGACTCAACTCGCAAATCTTGTGAACCTAATCAAGCTAGATGTATGAAGCTCGATATCATTTAAACTCGAATGAATTTCAATTTTAGAGCTAGCAACACAATTGTCGCGATCTAATAAAACCAAAATGAAAATTGTTGTATATAATCCTTTCTAAGGCATGTAATATTTAAAACATTTCTCTCTTATTAATAATTAAACCGGCAAGTGTATTGCCCTCTACATTTTGGAGTTATATAAGTATATAACTAATGGGTTTAGAAGTAAATTTTTATCCATGTAGCTTTTATATTTAATTTAGTCGCTTTGAAAAAATAAAAAAGAGCCAACAGGATCTTAGTGTTATATAAATGTAACAAAAACTTGCGTTCATATCATATGTCAGCATGTTACATGCGTAACACATGTTTTGTTACACATACGTAACCAAAAATTGTTACATAGAGTTTTCTCATTAAAAATGAGTTTCCAAATTATAATTAGCCTGCATTGCTTTAAAGTCTAAAAATGAGAGATCATACCCTGCGAACATGACATTGAGTAAAACTGTAGCTCCCACTGCAAGTCCAGCTAATTCTCCGATCTTTAAAAAAATGGTCATATTTTTTAGCATTTGATAACTTTTAATAAAATTATTGTACCAATATTATTTGTAAAATAAAATAAAAAGGATAGGATAGGATAGGATAGTAACTGCTCTGTTATCTGTGGCAACGCCTGAAATAACAAACATGAGGTAGAATGTTATAATAAACTCTAGAACCAAAGATTGAAGATGAGATCCAACAGGTAGGGTTCCAGCAAAATGATCTTCATGCCCGTTAAATATTAAACGGAGGGTCCCGCTCGCTAGGGTGGACCCGAGTACTTGTGCGCCTACGTATGCTGGTACCTGTCATACAAATATTACTTGTTAAAGCATAATTGTTGTTACGTCTCGTGTTACTTGTCACTTTCAAGATATCGGATTCGGTATAAATGCGTAGGGCAGTCCGCGAGCTAACAAAAACCGGCTTGCTAACGGATAGGAAGCAATAGTATTATTTTTGTTTAAGTGAAGAAATGGTTGAAGATGGTGGGTTTTGAAGTTACTGGGGAGAAGAAGGAAGAAGAAAGGATAAGATTGACTAAAATACCCTTCCTCTTTATTTTAAATTTTGCCACATGTCATAATCCTATTGCTTCCTATCATTTCTAGCCAAAATAAACTTCCTATTTGATCCTCACCTAGAGACCAAAGTTATTTACAAGCAAAAATAATAAATGTTAAAAATTATGTGTGAGAAAAAAAATTTCAAAAATATAGCAATAGTATACTCGTTTTAAAGATAAAAAAAAACTTGTTCTTTTGGTGCAATTTTTATAAAAAAAATAATGTCGTATGAAAGAGTTATTAACGTTTAAAAATGGGGGGGGGGGGGGAATTGGAGGAGAGATAAACTATTGCCTTGAATTGACTAGAATGCCCCTAAACAAACTCACGCGCCTCTTTTTTCCCCTTCAATTTCCCTCATTTAATCTTAGCCCTTGATTAAATAAATGGATGGTCAACGTTACTTCCTAGCCTTCTTAGCCAAATAAAATTCCTATTATATTCTAACCCTTGGTCTCTAATATTAACATTTGTTTACGCGAAATGATTATTTTATTGTTTTCAAATCAACTTAATACATAACTAGTGAGAGTCCCCCGCGCTTTGCGGCGGGAATCAGTCGGTATTAATTTGGTTTGTTATGGCATCGACATTTGCTATAGTATTATTCCAAAGAGAAAACATTATATCAGTCGAAAACAATAAAAACGAATATCAATACCGTTACTGATCTTGTTTAGTTGATCGGTTATGTTTGTTTGCATTCTTTGTTTATTTTATTTCAACATTGCAATATTGTTTTTCGAGAACGGACTTGTTGTCGTACCAAACCGAATTGATACCAATTTAACATCTGTATCAATAGGTACCAATATTTAATTTTATTGTTAATGTTTTCGATAAACTGACACCCTATTGTTATGATAGCGTACCAAACTGAATCGAACAGAATAGGTACCGGTATGCATTCATTTTTATGGTATTTTGTTTGATAACAGATACTTTGATCGTATGTTAAAAGTAATATGAGAAAACAAATGATTAAAATCAATTAAAGTAATAAAATAATAAAAACTTAAAACATTGTTACTGATCTTGTTCATATCGGTTATATGTTCGTTTATATTCTTTGTTTATTTTATTTCAACATTGCCATATTTTTTTTCCGAAAACGGACGTTGTATCGTTGTCGTACCAAACTGAATTGAAACCAATTAAACAACATCTGTATCAATCGGTACCAATGTTTAATTTTATTGTTAATGTTTTCGATAAACTGACACCCTATCGTTATGATACCGTACTGAACTGAATCGAACAACATAGATACCGATATGCATTCATTTTTATGGTATTTTGTTTGATAACGGATACTCTAATCGTATCTTAAAAGTGATATGAGAAAACAAATTATTAAAATCAATTAAAGTAATAAAAAATAAAATAATAAAAACATAAAAGAAAAACAATATTGAACAAAATTATTAAAACACTGTTCATCGTGAGTTAGTATTCATATAGATAACTAGTTTAGAAAAAAAAACTCTACAAAATTCTATTATTTTTAAGTGACGGGTGAAAGAAGAATACAAAGTCTTTGTCTAGACATAAGACTCGTATGTAGCTATCTCGACATTGCAAACCATAAAACTGTTATATGTGATTTTCATAGCTTACCAAATCAAACACATGGACATGGTATGCTGGGTCGCTTCAATTTAATAATAAATAGCGAGATTTCCTCGCGCGATGCGGCGGAAATTCGACCGGTATCAGGTGGTTTCATGACAGTATGGTTATGGCTATTATACTAACACTTGGTTTAAAGTCATGTTTTTTTTCAACAAAGTTCATACATGAACGTCGAGAAAAATATATTAAACAAAGTCGCGTATTCATCTTTAAAAATAAAAAAGACAATGAACGCAAGTTATCGGAGGAAAAATCAAATTTAATAAAAAACAGAATTGGTTAGAATCGTATATTATTTAAGGTATAATGGGTGAAATTGGAACATAAAAGCTTTTATATAATATCTTAAAAACAAATGTTACTATTCAACACGGTTCTAGATTTATATATTTTGTGCGCGATGTGGTGGGAATTTGCTCGTTACTGGTTTGGCTCGTATCACTATTGTACCGACTGTCGGTTTAAAGTCAATGATGATATGCACAAATAAATATGTTTTACATTGAAAACCATAAAAACGAATACCGTTACCCATTCCGATAATAACAACACCGGTACCCATGTCAATAGAGAATCATGAAAAAAAAGAATATCGGTATTGGATCCGATAATAACAAACAATAGAAGAACTGATGCGAGTATCGGTTTAGTTCACCACTAAATTATGTTAAATGAAACTCTTTTTTTCAACAAAATTTATACAGACACGTCAATAAAAAATATATTAATCACGTATTTAGCTAGAAAAAAATATTGAACATGAGTTATAGGAAACATATCGAATTAAACAAGAATTAAATTGATAAAAAAAAAACGTATATAGTTTAATGTATAAGAGGTGAAATTGAAAATTAAATAAAATTGAATATAATAACATAAAAAATTTGTTTTACATAGCAAGTTGAAATTAATATGTATAATTTTTAACATTTATTATTATTTTGACTTGTAAATAGACTGAACATATCCATATACTAAAATATGGCCAAATTTATAAGTTATAACACTGGCATACATGCAAATTAATAATAGCTAGTGATATTCCCCCGCGCTTTGCGGCGGGAATTTGGTTGGTATCAGTTTGGCTCATTACGATACCGATACTCGCTATTGTAATTGAAAGAGAAAACTTTACATCGATCAGAAACAATTAAAAACGAATATCGATACAGATACTGATGTTCAGTTGCATCATTTCGATTCGGTTCGATTCGATTCGTTTGTGTTCTATAAATTGACACCTAACGCTTTCGATACCCATATTTATTTTATTGTGTTCTCTTTTAATAAACTGACACTATATCACTATATTACGGTATCTGTATTTATTTTTATACTCTCTAGTTTTATTTTTTTCATTTTATCCACTCTGTCTGCAATGGTACAACTACCGTGACTCTCAACCGATTGATAGCGTTTGAACAACATCGGTGTTGGTACCAGTGTTCATTTTTATCATATTTGATCGATGTAAAACATATGTTAATTTCTATACCTAGTGCGTATATCATACTGGTACCGTAATAAACCGAATCTATATCTAACCCATATTTATTTTATTGTGTTCTCTTTCAATAAACTGACACTATATCACTATATTACGGTATCTGTATTTATTTTTATGCTTTCTAGTTTTATTTTTTTCATTTTATCCACTCTGTCTGCAATGGTACAACTACCGTGACTCTCAACCGATTGATAGCGTTTGAACAACATCGGTGTTGGTAGCAGTGTTCATTTTTATCATATTTGATCGATGTAAAACATATGTTAATTTCTATACCTAGTGCGTATATCATACTTGTACCGTAATAAACCGAATCTATATCTGACCAATAAAAATCAATTAACTAATAAAACAATCAAATTTATAAACAATATTATAAAATCTTTTATTACTGTTCATGAAGACTTAACTTTAATATGTATAATGGCATTCATTCCCATTCGTGTAATTAACTCTTTATATAAAACTGAACTTTTATATAGAGAAACATAGATTTGAAAATGTAAAAAACTAAAAATGCCATAATTCATATATAAAACATTATGTAGCCATTTCTAAAATGCACAATAGATTAAACAAAAAGAAATCTCAAACTTCTCTATATCGTTCCAATTTTATCGGATGTCTAGAGGGAAAAAAAATCTCAAACTTCTGTGACTCAAACCAATATTTTTTTGTATACTTAAATACTTTATATAAATTTTCAATTTTCAATAAATACTTAAAAAATAAAAAAATATTTCATGAAGTTAGTTTTTTTTTTTACCTGTTTGATCGGAAATCTTCTGCAAGATGCAAAAGCAATGGTGACAGCCGGATTAAAATGTGCACCGGAGATATGCCCGACGGAGTAAACCATGACCATCACCACCAACCCCCACACAATGGATATTCCGGGAAGACTCACCACCTTCTCCTTGTCCGCGTTCACCACCACCGCCGCACAGCCCGCGAATATCACAAAATATGTCCCTAGAACCTCAGCAATCAACTGTACATTACAAATCAAAATAACGTTACAATCAAAATGACACTGTCGCAATAGTCATTATTCAACCTAGTACGAGAGGAACCGCTTATTCACACAATTGGTCATTGCGCATGGTTGAAAAGCCAGTGGCGCGAAGCCATGCGCACAGGATTATAACTGAACGCCTCTAACTTAAAATCCGGGTTAGTAGTTGACTGTTGATAATAATAATAATAATATCATCATCAACAGTTCAACACATTCTGGAGGTGTGGAAGCTACCGGCCAACTAGCTTATAAAAAAAAAACTATACAAAAACAACCGTACCCAGTCCACCTATAACAAAGTTATCGGTGGGGTCCAGGGGAGGTGGAATGTACGCAAATTATGCCTCTGGAGGTGACGAACAGAGACACAGCTTCCAGAGAGACTGTGGCTCCAAAAATAGAAAAAAAACTATAATAATTTAGAAAAATGAGAACCTTTTGAAGAAAAGGAACAGTGGGAAAACAGGAAGTTGGATGAGTTTGATCTTCAACATTAGCGCGGTGTTCGCCGTCGATCTCCGCCATCGGATTCTTTAAAGTGACGGTGGGATTGCAGGAAACTGCAGCTATTTATGGTGACAAAGGAGGGAGACTTCTTGTGTGACTTTCTATTTTCTATAAACGGTTGGGAATTTATTCATTATTATTTTCACATGTTGATGTGTTACTTTTCTAACGAGGATAAGAAGAAGTAGCTTGGATTATTATTTATTAACTTACATATTTAATATTTTTATTAATAAAATTATGTTGGAAATAGGTGTGTGGATGGATCGGTTCGATTGGACCGATGTTTCAAATTTAAATTTTTATAATCAATCAGGTTTTAGTTACAAATGGTTTTGACTATTTTGGTTATTAGAATTTAGAAAAAAAAAAAAAAAAAAAAAAAAAAAAAAACACATTTCAGTTGACCTTGGTTATCTACCTGAGTACCTGGATTAATTCAAACACGTTTAAGTTAATAAACTCAATCATATTTTGAGTCAAGGAAGAAAGAAACAACTATGTTAATATATATATAATATGTTAATTTACGAAGGAGAATCTCACTGACCAATAATATATTATTTAAAAGCTAATAACAATTTTTCTTAACATGTAAGATCACGTTACTGGGTGTGGAGGAGGGTAATCCTCAAAAGATGATCCGTCACGTAGGCGTCCACGTAAGCGGGTGTGGAGATGAGCCTAAAGGGATGGACCTAGGGTGTGGAGATGTGCCTCAATATGTGTGTGTGTGTTAGTATAAAGAAGAAAGAGAGAAGTGGAGCGTCGAGAACGTCTGGCGACATGCCAACCCAGATGGGGGCGGTGTGGACAGAGCTCGCCGGCCCAGGGACAAGCCCCACACCCAATAGTCTCATATATGGATCGAGATATAAACAATATGCTTCGGTTATGGTTTATTTTCTTTAACACGGTCTTATACTTTCTTTAAAGTAGTTTTATAGTTTAGTTATTGAACTATAAAACTATGTTATATATCTAAAATCTAGATCCATATTGTAACTTTCGGTGGAGATACAATAGGAAGTTTATTTTGCTAGGAAGGCTAGGAAGTAATCTTGACCATCAATTTGATTAATCAATGGCTGAGATTAAATGGGTGAAATTGAACAAGAAAAAAGAGGCGCATGAGTTAGTTTGAGGGTATTATAGTCCATTCAAATCAATA
Source organism: Helianthus tuberosus (assembly GCA_030545235.1). Lineage (NCBI taxonomy): Eukaryota > Viridiplantae > Streptophyta > Magnoliopsida > Asterales > Asteraceae > Helianthus > Helianthus tuberosus. The sequence goes on from CM060414.1 coordinate 133,708,637, forward strand.
GTTTCTCTCTCCTCCAATTCCCCATCGTTTTTAAATCGTTAATAACTTTTTCATACGACAATATTTTTTTATAAAAATTACACCATAAAAACGAGCGTTTTTTTATCTTTAAAACGAGCACACTATTGCCTATACTTTTGAAAAAAAAAATCGAAAACCCAGATGCGTAAAACGCAATGGATAGAACAACACACTATAACCCAGGTTCTAAGACGCAATAGGTTTTAACATGGTCATGTTTATGTTTTAACATGGTCATGTCTTTGTTCCAACATGATCATGCTTCCCTTTTAACATGATCATGTTCTTTGATGTTATTTTACACTCCAGTTCTAAAACGCAATGAAACCCAAAATCAATATTTTGCACTACATATTCTAAAAAGCAATGAAGTTTTAACATGGTCATGGTCATGTTCATGTTTTAACATGGTCATGCTTTTGTTCCAACATGACCATGCTTTTATTTTGGCATGATCATGTTCTTTGCACTCCAGATTGTAAAACGCAATGAAACCAAAAATCAATATTTTGCACAATGGAGTTTTAACATGACCATGTTTAAGTTTTAACATGGTCATGCTTTTGTTCCAACATGATCATGCTTCTATTTTAGCATGATCATGTTCTTTGCTTGTAAAACGCAATGAAACCAAAAATCAATATTTTGCACTGTAGTTCTAAAAAGCAATTAAGTTTTAACATGGCCATGTTTATGTTTTAACATGGTCATGCTTTTGTTCCAACATGATCATGCTTCTGTTTTGGCATGATCATGTTCTTTGCATCTCAGGTTGTAAAACGCAATGAAAACAAAAATCAATATTTTGCACTGTAGGTTCTAAAAAGTAATGGAGTTTTAACATGGCCATGTTTATGCTTTAACATGGCCATGCTTTTGTTCCAACATGACCATGCTTCTATTTTAGCATGATCATGTTATTTGCTTGTAAAACGCAATAAAACTAAAAATCAATATCAATGAAGTTTTAACATGGCCATGCTTTTGTTCCAACATGACCATGTTTCTACATGTTCTTTACACTCCAAGTTGTAAGACGCAATGAAACCAAAATTAAAATTTTGTACTACAGGTTCTAAAAAGCAGTGGAGTTTTAACATAGGTTTTAAAAAGCAATGTAGTTTTAACATGGGTATGCCTTAGTTCCAACATGATCATGCCTCTGTCCAAGCATCATCATGTTCTTTGCACTGCAGGTTCTAAAACGCAATGAGTTTTAACGTGGTCATACATTTGTTCCAACATGATCATGCTTCTATTTTAGCATGGTCATGTCTCTATTTTAACATCCAGAAGAACAAAATGAAAAGAACTCTAACTAAAACATAATGATGTGAAAAACGCAATTGAGGTTTGATAACTAAAACGCAATGAAAATAAAATATAACATAACTTACAAAAAAACTCTGATTAACGACGGTGGGCGGAAAAAGAACTCTGATACACCGCGGGGAAACTGGTGGCGGTGGAGCGGTGGCGGTGGATGGTGGAATGATGGTGTCAGATCCGAAAAATCCAACAGGTGGTTGAAGGTGGTGGTTTCAGATCTAGTTTCCGGCAAGATGGTGGCGATCGTAGGTCGTAGTGGTGGTGGTGGTAGTGGAGGTGGTGGTGGTGGTGGTTGTGATGTGGTAGTTTATAGTTTTGAAAATGGTGGATTTGAGTATACGGGTAAGAGAAATGAATTGCAGATGCTGGGTTTTTTTTTTAAGATGGTGAGTTTTGACCAAAACGCCCCTCCTTATGTTTTTCATCTTTGCCACATGTCATCCTCTTATTGCTTCCTATCCTTCCTAGCGAAATTAATCTTCCTATTTGATCTTTTCTCTTGTAACTTTTTTATAAATGTAAGAAAAAGGAGTAGCAAGATATAAAAAAATGTATAAATGTAAACGAGTAGATAAATATAAAAATTGGATAAGATTTAAAAAAGAATGAAAAATAATAAATAGGTTAGATTTGAATTTTGATAGTATATTTAAAGTTGTAAGATATGGTTGGCATTAGTGCAACCACTGAACCACCCACCGGCAAGGCTTACGAAATTATTTATTTAACGCTCATATATTTTATATGTATTATTTCCTATCTTATTTAAACCAACTTGAATTGAATTCTCGCCATTATGAAACCAAAATAAATTTGACTAAGACAAAATTATTAATTAAATTAAATAAGTAATAAAAAGTAACATACTTCCTTATTTTTCACGAACAAAATCTCTAAACCGTAACGGTATTTTCTTTATGAAAATAATGTTATGTACACCTTTTGACGTAATTCTATTCAACTCAAAACCTTTAAGCGACCAACATTGTTTACAAAATTAGTAACGAATTAAACCGATTAAAAAACAATAAAACAGTTGAAAAAACCGATGCGTAACGCTATCTCACCTTATACTCGACAGTCTTCTCCTCTTACGACTCTTCTTACGAGCAACATTGCTCTTCGAAGACGAACTAACACAAGGTCTAACGGCCGCCTGTCTGCACAATAACGTTCGGTTTTTCCTCTCACCCCACTTCAATGGAAGCTTGTTGACTACCATGCCGATATCCGTTGACTTGTTTAATTCCACCAGCTTCTCAATTTGATCATGAATCTGATTCAACCAGGCTACCGCTAAATCAAGTTCAAGTGAATCGTCTGGTGGTTTCTTGAACATGCTCGTAAGTATCTCCTGATATGACTGAAATGAAGTCGAACTTTGATAGTCGCAACGATTTTCACACATCATGTTGACTTTGACCACATGTTTGCATAGATTTCCGCGCAATGACCATTCACAATCACAAAATGCAAACTCAGACCCGGGATTCCAGACTAGATGGACACACGTTCGATCGCTTTGGCTAACTATTTTAGCGAAAAGTTTGTCTAATGTAACATCTGTGTCGGGGATTTGCGATGCACGGTGCCATGATGTGGAATTGATGTATTCCTCCTTTACGGTTTGAAATGAGTCGCTTTCGTCCGCGTAGCGGTCGAGCCAGTAGCTAGAGTGTAACTCGGTGGTTAACTTGTGCACCAACCAATCGACTCTTTGAAGTGCACCGAGATGTGAATCATCGAAAAGTTTTAGTTTTAGCTTCACGTGATATGCTTCGATCGCACCAGATGCTTCTTGACTTGCAAGTGGGAGAGTTTTCATTACCGTTAACCACATTTCTGAATAAAAAGATGTTAACGAATCAGAAAACAATTCTATGAAACTGAAATAACATAAATAAAAAAATTACACAAGGATATAAAGTAGAGATGGAAAAATGGGCGGATTATCTTATGCAAAACTAGGGCTGCAAACGAACCAAACATTCAGCGAACAACCGTTTGGCAGGAAGTTCGTTTGGTTATTAAACAAACGAACACGAACAAGAAATTTTGTTCACTTTGTTAAATGAACGAACATGAGCAGAGGTGGTGTCCGTTCATTTATGTTCGTGAACATTCAATGATGTATTCATTTAAGTTCGACTCTGTTCGATAGTTTATTTGTGTTTTTAGTTTTTATATTTTATTTAAATACTTCAAAATTCGGACAGATATGATATTTAATAAGTGTAAGTGTATTATATATTCTGTTCATGAAGGCTTGTTTGTGGTCGTTTGTTTCCATTTGTGTTCATGAACATTAGTTTGTCTCCGTTTGTGTTCATCAACGTTCGTTTTAGTTCATTGCCTAAAGCGAACACAAACGAACATGAACACGTTCAATTCCTTAACAAACGAACACGAACATAGAATCTCGTTTGGTAAGTGTTCATGAACACATATTTTCTTAACAAACAAACACGGACAAGGTCTTGTTCGTGTTCGTTCGGTTCGTTTGCACCCTATGCAAAACCTTTTGACCCCGCTTCCTTTTAAGTTATTTTTTATGTTATTTGTTTGACCCGTTAAAGAAAAAAAACATAACAGGAAATGACGCACTCATAAGTGAACGGGGGCCTAATCGCCACCTCTAAAATCAAGAAAAAACCAAACAGGCAAACACACAAGCAAAAGAAGAGTGGGCTAACCAATCTTAGGCACCCATGTGGCGGTGAAATATTGCATGAAGTCGGTTTGGTCAACAAAGTCATGGGTGAATTTCTCTAAAACGGTAAAGGGATCTGTTCCGGCCCAAATGCTGTAAACTATTTCTCCAAGGCGCTTGAAGATTTCTCTTTGAACTTCAATGTTCCTACAGTTCTTGACAATATGTCGAAGCCATGATCGACGAACACGCCATAAAGAAAACAGTATCGGGCACGAAAACGTCTCCCTAATAAGAAATGCAAACTACATTGTCAGGATCAACTTGACAAAAAAAAATAACGAGCTGATTGCATAAAAAGGTAACCTAAAAGGTTACCGAGTCAAAATACCGGTTGACTTTTTAAAAATAAGCAAAACAAAAGAAAAAATTAGGTTTGAGGTAACGAATAACGTACTTTATAGGATCCGTCTCGGCTGCTGCATCATCAATAATGAACCCGTTGACCTTAAACGTAGGGTCAACAGCACAAACACGACCAAGTAAAGCTTTCATCCATTTGCCGATGTCAACTTTGGAAACACTACGTGTAATGACCCAAGCTACAGGAAGTGCGTGTTGTCTCGAATCAAACACCAAAAGCGTGCACAGAGGATACTTTAATCTCTTGATTCCAAAGGTTGAGTCGACTGCTATAATGCTGTGATGTCCAAACCGAAGCATCTGCTGCAACTGCCACTCAGTTTGCACCCCAAGAATAAACGGCTCGGTAGATTCCTCATAATAGAAAATCGATTTCTTATTACGATCAGCCCATATGCGTATACTCGCTTCATCGTCCAGGTCCAGTTCATGCGTTGACCGTTTAATAATCATCCCAAGTTTATGAACATACTGAGAAGCAAGAGAGTTGACCACGACGTCTGACCCGCAATAACGTTGAATCCCTTCTATGTGTTTCTCTAACACATTCTCTTCAGGTATGCCAAGATAAATCATCGACATTGTTTGCTGTTGAATCTCGGTTCCTACGTATGGAATCTTCTTGGCTCCGGGACCAATAGCATCTCGGTCGAGCGGACCATGGCAGATAAGACCCGACTTATTCACGTGGCGTCGATCGTTGTATACTAAGAGTGCAAGAGACGGACGAGCATACAGACGCTTTACCACAAAATGGCAAGTACAACCGCGCATCGACTGAGGCCGAGCTGCACGGTTTCGAGTGTTGAGTCGATATCTTCGGCTTGGTAATATAATCCCTCCTTCCCCATAATTTTCGGGACCGAACGAACACCAGTACCTTTAAAAAAAACATATTTAAATAGTAAGATATGACAAGTTTCTTAACTTTGTATTTGAAACAATGTTAAGACTTAAAATTAAGAGTAAAGTGTCATTTTCGTCCCTGAGGTTTGGCTACTTTTGCGACTTTCGTCCAAAGGTTTGTTTTTCCGCATCTGGATCAAAAAAGTTTGAAATCTTGCCATTTTCATCCACACAACTAACTCCGTTTGTTTGTTCTGTTAACTGGAAGGGTATTTTAGTATTTTTAACTAAAGTACAAGTTTATAATGCCGTACATCATCTCTGTACCTTATGCATTGTGAACTTGTAGTGGAAACCATCACTGTGGAGGGGAGGAGGAGTACAGGACGACCCAAATTGATTTGAGACGAACGAATTAGACAAGATTTGCTAGAGTTGCACCTCTCTGAGAACATGGTCCAGGATAGGATTAAGATTAATGACTTTTAGGGGAAGATAAAGTTTTGCCTTAGCATCTAGATGTTTATATATTTTAGGTGGACTTGGCATGTCTATATGTTGTATGTCAGATTATCCATGTTCTTGTTTTTACTATGTTACTATTTCATCAACCCTTTTGTATGTTCATACACTTCAGGTGGACTCGACATATTATACATTTTCATGTTTTTTGCTATGTTACTCTTTCATCACTCTTTTTCTCTGTTTGCCTATTTATTTAGTTTCGTTTTTTGCTTGGTTGTCTGTTTCGAGCTGGGGGTCTCTCTGGAAGCAGCCTCTCTATCCTTAGGGATGGGGCTAAGGTTTGCCTACATCCCACCCTCCCCAGACCCTACAAATAGTTTTGCTATTTTTGGGATTTACTAGGCATGGTTGTTGTTGTTGCATTATTAACTTGTACTTTAGTTAAAAATACTAAAATACCCTTCAAGTTAACAAAATAAACAGAGTTAGTTGGGTGGATAAAAATGGCAAGATTTCAAACCTTCTGGATTTAGATGCGATTAAAACAGACTTTTAGACGAAAGTCACAAAACTGGCCAAACCTCAGGAACGAAAATGGTATTTTACTCTAAAAATAAATTTAGAAACTCTTATTAACTTACAGTCTGTATTCCAAATATTCATCGCTTTTGAATTCTAGTAAGCTGCCTTTCGAACGTTTTCTTCCTCTCTCGATGTGGAAACGGGTTGGAGATTCTACGTTAGAACACTCTCCGAATATGAAATCGTCGACTCTAGCGTAAGGAATCAGGGCTACATCATCGTGATGCTCTGGAGTGCCGAACTTGACCCACTTTAGATCAGCAGCACAGAAATCATCCATTGACGGATTTTGCACCGGGATTTCATGGATTGTTTCAATCAAGTCCATATGCTATAAACTGAGAGAGAGTAAAGAATGTAATTTTAGAAAAGATGGGTTGATTGAAAAATACGACGAGTAAATAAACACCAACTCGAGACTAAAAAATCAGTAACATGTATTTACAATAACTTATAGCTCATGCATAAAAGTCTCATCATCATCATCATCATACTCAGTAAATCACACGAATAGCAAAGCTAAGGTAGGGTCTGAGGAGGGTAAGATGTAGACAGCCTTACCTCTACCCGTAGGAATAGAGAGGCTGCTTCCAGTAAAACCCCCGGCTCGATAGTAGTTTTGCATCAAGACTACGATTCAAATGAAGACACTAAACAATCATTCATAAACTCCTTTTTGAAGAACCTTAATATTATAACTGATAAAAAAGAATGTCACATTCAAACACGATGATAACGAAGAAGAAGAACAAAGCTAGAATAACATAAACCATATAGCACTATTCAAACCAAATTGCAAGTTAAAATAACATACATGATAATACAATTCTAAAGCTAAATACATTGAAAATTAATCATCAACTTATGCAATTGTAAATTGAAATAGAAAAAAATCAAATTTGATCATCAATTCATCAAATTGTAGCCAAATCATAGTTATCAAAAGGCACAAGGCGCACTCAAGGCGCTCAGGCACCGCCTATGGCCTAGGCGAGAAGCGCGGGCCTGAGAAAAAAAAGCGATAATAAAAAACCATAAAACTTGTTATGTATTAAAAAATAACATTTTGTTCAAGTACCAAAATTATTCCAATATCATAACCATTATATAAAGTAGCAAAAGCATGTCTAATACTAAAAAATCCATTATCCCAATATCAAATTGTTAAATACTTGAAAACAAAAAAGTTCAAAAAGTAGAATCTGCAGATTTGATTTATATTATAGATATTGATATTCGTGTGATTTACCAAACCCTTTTCAATCTAGCAAAAAAACTCAATCTAGCAAATAGTCTACAACTTGACTCTACACGTATATAAAAGCCTCAAACAAATATAGCTTGAATCCAAAGTGATTTCTCCTCTTTATTATCACTTTACTGATTGATAAGTCACCGATTATCAGTTTCACAAAGGCATAATTAATTGATTATTATCATACAAGTGTTGCAGTTCATCAAAAATACAACCCAATCAATAAAAATTCAATCCTTAACCAAACCCTTTTCAATCTAGCAAAAAAACTCAATAATTTCCAAGCAAGATACTTCAAGAAATAATTACAAAAGTTACCAATTTGATTCTGGGATCAACAGAGTGCAAGAAAGTGGTGGGTGAAGATATGAACTGGCAAATTGGGCTAGAAGTTGCCCCTGCAATGGACCTGAGGATCTTGTCAGCTGAGTTAATATTTTTTGGCAGCAGTTTTTCCCATTTTGGTGGGTCAGAATCACTGGTTTGTGAGCATTTGATGAGGGTTTTGAACAGGGGTTTGGGGGGAATTGAGGGAGGAAGCAGATGCGGGGGTTACGAGAAGAGAGGTGGAGAAGACGTCGGAGGAGGTGTCGGCTGCAAAAAATGGCCTGTGAACATACCTTTCTTCAAACAATGATGCAGCATATAACCTTTGAGTGGTGGAGAAGACGTAGGAGGAGGTGTCGGGTGGAGTGGAGGGGCGGCGGAGGTGGGTGTCGGGTGGAGTGGAGGGGCGGCGGAGGTGGAGGGGGTGGCGGAGGAGGTGAGGTGCGGCTGGAGGGGAGATGGGTGCTAGGGTTTTGAGTGTTTTGAAAGAGGGAGGATTTTGGAAGAGGACAGAAGATGTTAAGACATGTCTGCGCGAGGAAATGGTGGGGAAGAGGTTTTTTTAATGAAATCTCTTCTAAAAAACAAACAGGCTACAGACCCCTACGTCTGCGCGTGGTCTGCGTGGAGAAGACAAAAGAGGTTATGAAGTACTTTTCCTAAAAAACAAACACCACCTTAAACTATATAATAAACGTAGGTTAATGCTCATATACATTTATACACATAAATTTTGTGTAAAACTGAACGCATAATAACCATCCATTTGCTTGTGCCTTTCAATATGACCATACTGCATCATATTCTCAGAAGATATGTGTTAACTGTTAAATACTACCTAAAGTCCTAAATACCGCCTTTCCTATCCAAAATCGAAAACAAATCTTGCAACAATCTTAATATGTTATTGACTTATGGATATTCCAAATTAATTTTAGAAACTTGTACAATTAGATGTTTGGGATAGCTCAGACTTCATACAAGTAAAAGGATTGAGAACACAGCAAGGATACGCATGTACAAGTTGTAGAAAGAATGTACATATGAGTTGAAAATTTGTATATAATAACACCACCTTAAACATGTATGAAACAAGTTTCTAACTTTCTACCAAAAAACTAAGAACTTTGGTATACGTATAAACATTAAAACAATTCATGAATGAGCCACCTTATTTGTAGGGTTTTACTGTCCTATTTTAAACTTGCACACAAGAACTTGAAACTATAATCTGATGACAAAACTAAAAGAAGCAGTCGACACAGCATTCTGGCCGACTAGAGCATTTGATCCCGGGTTTAACATTTATTTTTAGTGGTTCCTTTATTGCGCCTTAATGAGGTCAAAACAGAAAATAAAAGTATTAGCAACGGAGTTTCCTAACCGTCATTCATCCACCATCCACATCAGGTTTAAACATAATACTTTACTTTGGGTTTCAAGCTCCAATCCATTGGCATGTAATATAATGGAACTATACTTTTACGTTGGTTTTAAGTTGACTCTAAAAAAGTCAAAAACAGAGTACAAGCTTTCACATGCCCTTTTGAAGGCTTTGACTGGTCCCTAATCCTGCCACAGCCAGATGAGCCATGGCGGTTTACTGCATATAACCTCGGGGCTGTTTCTAGGAGTGTTTATCAATTCGAATGTTGGTTTATTCGGTTTTAATATTTTTGGCCCTATCCGTAAACCAAACCGGTCCGAAATAGAAATATGTCTCACCGAACTGATTAAACGATTTATTCGGTTCAATTATCCAATTAAACTGGTTATTATTCAGTTTATTAAATCGAATTCAGTCCAGTTATCCGAATAAGCAAGATTTGTTGATCCCATATCCGAACCAAAAACCGAATTCTAAATTCGGCTCGATTTTTTTACAGATACAGTTCAGATTTCGGTTTTTTTCGCACAATCCTAGTTACTTCCCAACCAACACCCTAACCAAATTAAAGAACAACATGAAAAGCCTATAAAAACAGAGTACAAGCTTTCGCATACTCTTTTGAAGGCTTTGACGAGTTCTTAATCCTGCCACCGCCAAACGAGCCAAGGCGGTTTACCTCATATAGCCTCGGTGCTGTGATTTCTACGGGTGTTCATCGGTTCGGATATCGGTTTTGATTTTTTTTTTGGCCCTATCCGAAACTGAACCGATCCAAAACAAACATATGTATAACCAAATAAACCAATTTATTCGGTTTGATCATCCAATTAAACTACGGTTTATTCGAATGAATTCAGTTTGGATATCCAAATTACCAAGATTTGTGAAACCAAAAACCGAATTCCCAATTCGGTCCAATATTTTTCGTTACCAACAAGGTTCGGTTTTCGGTTTTTTCACACAACCTTAGTTACTTCCCAACTCTAAACCGACCCCTACACAACCCTAACGAAACTAACAAACATTGAAAGAAAGCCTATAAAAACATAACAATAATGCATCATGAATTCAAACAGAATACTACTTCATTTCCGTTCAATCTCTCAATATAATCTTATTACAACTTACAATTAGGGTTTTGGATGTAACAGAGTTGATCAAATTACTAAATACCGGCGCATTAATAAATTAAAAACCTAATTAAATTCAAAATACGTCGTTAAAACGATCAAAACTAATCAACAATGGCAATTAAATTGATGAATTGTAATCAATACAGATAAAAATGAAGCAATAACAAAGAGTAAAACAGGTCTAAGAATTTGTTTACGAAAGAGTACCGGTGGAATGAACGTTGGATACGACGTCGTGTGTTGCCGGTGGTTTGTGACGGAGCAGCGGCTGCCGGAAGTTAATCGGCGAGGCGGAGACGGTGGGAAGTATCAGTGAATATGCAGAGGCAAGGGGAGAAGTAGGGGTTTTGGATTAGATGGTTTAAAGGGTTCTAAGTTTTCCTACAAAATGTGTTGGGGAAGTTTTCAAACCTAAAATGTAACTTTTTGTGGTTTTAATTGGCAAAATAAGTAAGGGTAAAGTTCTTGTACAAATAATCTTAACATACTAAACATACAAATTGAAGGAAAACTCAAAAAGACAAGGTGGCATTTTTGTAATTATCAATAACTATCAAAGTTACTCTACAAATATACCTAAAAAAACCTAACCACTCCCCCCCCCCCCAAAAAAAAAAACCTAAACCCCCCACCCCCAAAAACCTACCCCCCCCCCCACCCCCACCCCCAAAAACCTAAAAAAACCTAACCCCCCCCCCCCTCAAAACCTAAAAAAAAACCTAACCCCCCCCCCCACCCCCACCCCCAAAAACCTAAAAAAACCTAACCCCCCCCCCCCCCAAGCTAAAATGCTAAAAACTAAACCCCCAAAAAACCTAAAAAAAAAAAACACACAAATTATTTTATTTTATTTTTTTAACATTTTTTATTAAAAAATCGCTACTTTTAGTAGCAGCAAAAAAAAAAAAAAAAAATTTTTTTTTTTTTTTTTTTCTAACGAAATGTAGCGATTTTTTAATAAAAAATTTGTGTTTTTTTAGGTATTTTTTGTTGTAACTTTGATAGTTGGTGGTAATTACAAAAATGTCACCTTGTCTTTTTGGGTTTTCCTTCAATTTGTATGTTTAGTATGTTAAGATTATTTGTATTTGATCTTTTGCCAATAAGTAAATAACCATTGGTCTTCTCCGTGCTATGCGGCGGGAACTGAGTTGATATCGTTTCAGTTCGTTTCGTTACCTAAAAGAGAAAACTAAAAAAATTAAGTCGTAATATGCCTAAAAGGATATCAACCCGTATTTTATATCAATCGAAAACCATAAAAAATATTGGTTCTAATACTACCAATATTAGTAATATTGTTATAGGCTAATAAAATAAATAAATTACTATTCATTGTTGGTTACGGTTCGATTTACTACGATTGCGGCACGATATCAATTTTCAATAAAAATCAAAATAAATATATATTAAAACTTTAGATTTTTATTCATCAAGACTTTCTTTTAATATATATTAGGTTATAACCCCGTGTATTACACGGGTTGAATAAATAAATTTTATATACTAAATAATAAAACAATATATCTTTAAAAACATCATTTATTGCACGGGTTGAATAAATATAATTTTATATATTAAATAATAAAAATTTATATATATAAGAATCATATTGTACGGGTTGAATAAATGTAATTTTACATACCAAATAAAAAAGTTATATCCCTAAAACCACGTGTATTACATGGGTTGAATAAATGTGATTTTATATACCAAATAATAAAAAAAATACATCTTTAAAAATATGCGTATTACACGGTTTGAATAAATGTAATTTTCTGTACTAAATAATAAAAAAAATATATATCCTTAAAAAACCTCGTGTATTGTACGAATTGAATAAATCTAACTTTATATATCAAATAATAAAAAGTTGTATCTTAAAACACCTCATGTATTACATGGGTCGAGTAAATGTAATTTTGTATAGTGAAAATAAAAATATTTAATATATTAATACAAAGTTTGGTTTTCGTGATAAAAATAGATTATTCTGTTGTTGCAAAATTTGTTAACGAAGTCTCAATAAATGTAACCTTTTATTTAAAACTCCGTAAATATATAAATGATAAATAATATTAGTTAATATCTAAATCAGCTCACTTTCTTCCTATACGAGAAGACTACAAGGTTGAATGATTAGCCCGGATCTACACCGACGAGATCATTTGTAATCATGGGACTCCTCGTGACATCATCTCTGACCGTGATGCTCGGTTTACTTCGCGGTTGTGGGAAACGTTTCAAACGGCACTCGGTACAACGCTTAATCTAAGTACTGCTTTCCACCCCCAAACCGACGGCCAGACTGAAAGAATGATCTGTACCCTTGAGGACATGCTCCGTGCGTGTGTTTTAGACTTCGGTGGTAATTGGGATAAACACATGCCGTTAGTCGAATTCTCGTACAACAATAGCTATCATTCCAGCATCGAGATGGCACCTTTCGAGGCATTGTACGGAAGAAGATGTCGGTCGCCTATTGTATGGCACGAGATCGGTCACTTGCAACTAACCGGTCCTGAGCTATTACAAGAAACGACAGACAAAATTTTCCAAATCAAAAACAACTTGGTGAAAGCTCGGGATCGACAGAAAGTTTACGCCGATAAAAAGCGCAAGCCCCGTGAATTTGGCGTTGGTGACTACGTACTCCTAAAGGTATCACCTTGGAAGGGTGTAGTCCGATTCGGCAAGAAAGGGAAACTCGCGCCTCGATGTGTTGGACCTTTTAAGATTCTGGAAAGGATCGGAAAAGTCGCTTACAGACTCGAATTACCGGAGGAACTTAGCAACGTCCATCCAACTTTCCACGTGTCAAACCTCCGAAAGTGCATCGCCGACCACGATCTACATGTCTCTCTAGACGATCTACAAGTGAACGAAACATTACACTTCGTGGAAAAGCCTGTCGAAATCATGGATCGCCAAACCAAGCAGCTCAGGCGCTCACGCATTCCTATTGTGAAGGTCCGATGGGAAGGCAAACGAGGCGCGGTGTTCACTTGGGAACTCGAAAGCGATATGAAGGCTAAGTACCCGCAGTTGTTCAAAGAGTGAGGCTAGAGAAAGAAAGTAGTATTGTGACTATAGCGTTTCGACAGTAGAAACTTGTTCAATTTGACATAAATCAGTTAAAAACTTGGATAGATGAAAAAGTGAAGAAATTTTGACAAATCTGTATGAAATTGACTCTGAATCTGATCAATTCGTGTACGAATCTGTGCGTTTGATCTTCGCAACCGAGAACCTGCTCAAATATCACTTGTAGGTTCCGGTTTTTAACTCGGTTTGTTACGGCTTTCAGCTTAATTTCGGGACGAAATTCCCTAAACAAGAGGAGGCTGTAACACCCCGTGTTTTCATAAGTGAAAGTCAAAGTCAAGGTCAGAGCCAACGACCGATTTCGCGCGACTTGACTGGTAGAAATGTCTTTATTTTATTTGAATTACGTGGAGTAAGTGTCGTACGTTACAATAATCGATGAGTGTTAATCGTATTTCAATCGACCTACGAGTGTGAACTGTAGGAAGTAACAATGCGATAAAGTTAATCAAGCTATGCTAATCGAATCGACATCGAATCGTAACTCGAACTACGTAATTTCTACTTATTGTTATACGTGTGTGTGTGCCTTACGTGTTACCTGTGCATGTTTAATTATGTTATGTTGTGGTAATCAAGCGAACTCAATCGAACTCGAAATCTAACTCGAATGCTATCGAACTCGAATCACAATCGAAGTAGTTGAGACTGAAAGTAATTTGACTAGGAAACCCTATCGTATCAAACTGCCCGCAATCGAAATCGAAATATCAGAAATCGTCGCCCAAAACACTCAAAAGGGTGACCGATCGATCAGGCTTCCCAGCCGATCGAACAGCCAGCCGAACGGACTGCTGTCCGATCGGACAGGCTGTCCGATCGAGCTGCCAGCCGATCGACTAGCCCTTTCCTCTTTTGTCATCCTATAAATACCCCTGTCATTGTCACTCTTTACCACTTTTGGAAACCTCTGTTCGACCAGCACGCTCAACTCGCCTTTTCTCAGATTTCTCTCGATTTCGGTAAGTTTTTCGTCCTAAATCTTGTACTTCTTGATCTATACACACTCCTACACCTTTCTATCTTTCAAATCTAAACATTTAACCATGAAATCACCAAGAATCAAGTGTTCTAGGATGATGTCATCATGAGTTCTTGAAGAACTTCATGTTTGGGCCTCAATCCACCAAGAATGACTTGGATCTAGCAGATTTCCACATAAACAAACAAGGATCTCTTGTAGATCTAAACTTATACGTGTAAAAAGGATTGAAGGATGGATTTTCCCAACTTTCTTCAACTCTTTCCACTCGAACCAGTAGGAACAGAACTCGAGCCGGTTTATTGACCACTTCGGTGGCTATACGGCTCCAGATCTGGATTCTATCCACGAGGTTAACCGACTTCAGGTTAAATATTAAACTTCGTTCCAAACAAACCACCGACCGGATTTGGGTGATTCCTGTCCGACCCGGGAGACCAAGTAAGAACGAGGCATCTATGGTTTACTCGCTGTCAAAGTACCTCGATAAAACGACAAACAGAACAACCAAGGTGTTAGATGCAAGGCTAATCAGGTCAGGAAGCTGACCGATCGGACTGTTGTCCGAACGGACAGCCAGCCGATCGGATAGACCAGCCGATCGACTGGCCAGCCGATCGGCTAGCACATGGTCCCACACAAACGACTTGCTTTGAAGAATGGTATTGAACGAACTGTTGTTCGATCGAACTATTGTCCGATCGGATTACTCTTCGAATCATGAGATACTATGCTTCAAACACTTAATCAATTTTCAACATGTTGAATGCACTAGAAGTGCCACCCGATCGAACAGGCGTCCGATCAGGTAACACCCTGCTGTCCGATCGAACAGCAGTTGTGCTATTAGATCGACCCACCATCCGATCCATATTGCAATACATTTAAGTCTTTGACTTGTTGACTTGCCAACCGATCGAACACCTGTCCGATCCAAAGACTTCACCTTAATTTCCTGTTGAAGGCCTAACCGATCGGGCTGCCGGCTGATCGAACAGTCGTCCGATCGACCGACCTGAAAGGCAAAGGTACTTCAGTGTTTTCAAAATGTTACAACGAAAACTTCAAAGGACAAGCCATCATACACAAACACGTCCTTCTCAAAGGAAGAAACAATCCACTCGTACAGCCATCCGATCGGCCTACCTACCGATCGAACAGCAGACCGTACGGACTGTCAGCCGAACGGTCAGCCATCCGATCGAACTGCCGACCGATCGACCAGCTGTCCGACTCCTCCATACTTGTTTCCTGTTTTACGTTTCACTTATCATTATGCTACCGAATCTATTCAGGCTAACCGTATTCGCTAAGCGCTCCCTTCAATCCATAAATCACTGTGAGTATACTCGAACCCTTTTTGCTTTAAGCACTTTTGGGTGTTAAATACGTTACGAATATTCAAACTACAATTATCACACTACTCAAACTATTTGAACGCTGACCGTTAATGCATGTTATACGTGGCTCATGAATGCTTGTTTGTTATGTTTACACATGGAATGCTGTCTACCTGCCTTAGCAACGATAGTACTATAGTTTGGACTCAGCACCCGTTTACCCGGGGGTTGTTAAGGATCTTTTGTCACACCCTGGCTTTGCGGAAGCGTGGGTTAATTTGGTGTGACTTCTTAATACCATAGCTTAATCACAACAAAGCTATATGAAAATAAAACATGCAGATCATCCATTGATTTAAGTAAAATACCACAACATTGTCTTAATACGTTGACACATGCAACGGAAATTACAACATAAAAACTTTGTTCTTAACACACAACCCCAAAATATAACATAACATTTGTTTAAGACTTGCGACTCGTCCAGGTAAAAGTCGCAATCCCTAAACATGGATGATCCTGTAATTCTAACACAGCGGGAAAACGTAGCATACCGGGCCAGATCCTTAGTTCCCTGAAATACATGTAAGTTGGAAAAATCAACATAATGTTGAGCGAGTTCATGCGTAAGTGAGTATATAAAACACTTGTAAGTATAAAAGTTTCCTGGTATGTAGCAGTGTAAGAGGACTTGTAATCACCAATGGTTTGCAAGGCCATTAGCATGTCGTGAAATGCAAGTAGGAAGACACAACCCTAGCTGATTTTTGCGTTGGGCAACCAAGTCACTCCAGGTCCGTTTTGGTTAGCCTCAGCGAGGTCCGTTTGGCCTAGAGCTGGGCTCGCTACACCCAGATAGATCTACCGCCTGAGTCCCTCGGTGTTCTAACTACCCATTCACATGATCTAAACCTCCTTACGTAAATCATACCGTGTATAAAGTACTTGTAAACAAAGTAACATGTATTTCACCCCCGCAGTTAAGAAAACTGAAAACAGTTAGAGAAAAGGGGGACATGAACTCACTGTAATGCGTCCTCGAATAACAGCAAATCAACTCAGTCTGCAGCACGACAACCTACAACGTGCTAATATCTATTAGACGAGCGGACGTGCCTTAGCTTAGGGTCTTAATGTTCTTGGGGAAATAGTTAGACAACTATTTCGTGTTTAAATTTCTTGGTTAACGTATAAATAGATTCCTTCCCAAGGATGGGGTATTCGTACAGGTATTATGTATTTGGTGACTTAACGTATTAAAAAAAATACATTTACAAGTCTCCTATCCAACACTTTAAAGTTTTATGTCAAAACTCAAGGCGAGGTTTAATTATGAGATATAAAGTTTCACATACACGATAGAAAAATAATTTTTCTAAGTCTAGATATTTTTAGAAAAATTCGCCAGAACTTCCCCTAAAAACGGGAGTGTCCGTGCTAATACGCACATCATTTTCTTTTTGAAATCAACCCATGATCATCAACAATTAACCATTACGTTTTGACACGCAAAATACTACCCTTGTCGTTTCAGTTTCAATTTGTGAAAACTGGACTGTTTTCGGACGTGTAAATAAATTACTTAACTTATTCCAAAAATTCCCAAATTTTTGTGGAACGTCATAACCGACCCACAAATTATTGTGTAAAAATTTCGGGGTCTCGTTCATTACCAAAAATTTATGGAAAATCGTTTACCGAACTGTGATCAGATTTGTTACATTCTGATCACAGTTTACGGAATAATTCGCCAAAAATTCCTCGTAAGTCCGTTTGTCGAAAATCCAGTTCGAGGGTCACAAATACATCTGTGTTCATCTTTGATAAAAGTTTCAGGGGCTGGTTCGGTTCAGGTTTTAAGTTGTGATCGAAAACACACAGCCCAATTTTCTGCAGTAACAAACAGCCTTAGCTGCTGTCACGGAAACAGATTTTTAAAATAGTAACCGACATCAGAAAAATACGATTCCAGCGCCATTTTCTTCGTTTTTTGAAATGACACGATTTAGGCTTTTGAAATTCCGTTTTTCGAGTTTTTAAGGTCCGTTTACAGCCTGTTAAAGGCGGCTGAAACAGTGACTCAGCATGCTGTTTTGTGATTTCGATGTTATTAAATCGCGTTATAAGTGTCCGATTAGCGGGTTAAACAAGAAAACGACTTTTAAATATCAAGTATGTGTTATCCAACCCTTAACCCGACGAGATTCCACTTTATAAATCATACACAAGTAAACCTTTACGTAGATTTTTATGTTCATACTTATGTTTCATATTTTTCTGATATTCTTGCAATCTAGTGATTTAAACAACAATACTACATGTTAAATGCCATAATTTTCGAACAAGATGAGATCAAGTATGAAGAAACTTACTACTAGCCTCTAGCTAGGGAAGAATCTTGTGTCAAAATGATGAGAAAAGATGTAGAATCAAGCAAGAACAATGCACCCTTGCAATCCCTTCAAGTTGCACCTTCCATGGATGATTTCTAGGCTTAGAATGGACAATGAAAGGAAGGAGATGATGTTGTTTAGGGTGGTGATGGGGTGCTCGGTTGTGGGCAGCCGATCAAGAGATAGGAGAGAGTGAAAATGGGTTGTATAATCTTGTGAAGTGACATACAATATAATGGACCTTACTTATACATTTATTCTCACATATCTTAGTTAGATAGACAAGCAAATCAATTAATACAAGAGAGTTGAAATCAAGCAAGAAGATTGGAAGTATGGTGTTATGACATGTGGGGTCCCACTTGGGGAAAAGAATTCGTTGGGGGGGGGGGGGTATTATGTAAATATTGTGACTAAAGTGTAAGTAATGTGATATATGTTAGTGGTTTATTTTTGGCGGGTGTTATGGCATACGGGGATCATGACTAGCCATAGAAAATAAAACAAAGTGTCTGCCAAAAATTTAGTGTCCCGGGTAATGTCCGGTTCTTACGATTAAATACCGTTCCGTTAAAATGTTTAATTATGCCGAAAAAAACTCTTTATATATATTTTTGTAACATAAATTATTCCCGGTACTTAGGAAAATATACGGGACCGTTCTGAAGTGTTTTTGCACTGTATTAGCAATTTAAAATGCTGAGTTCTATAATAAAGCGCAGAATTTTGTATTTAAAGTACGTTTTAGGCACATCCAATCAGTGTATCTTATTCCTAGAGACGCAGTACCACAACCCTTATATCCCTACACTCACTACCAGTGTAGCCAAAATATATGAGGCTCTTAACAGGCCTTAGAGGCAGTATCTGCCTGATGCTGGTTATATCAGCATGTTCATTGTGTATCCGTTTAGTGCTACTGTGCTTTTCGTGCATCATGTTTGTCACTAGGGTTCAGCATGTAAATAATGTAGTGACAACAAATAAAGTGTGATGCAAGTAAGTGCATGTATCAGTATGCAGGTAGCAGTTTATCAGCTAGTTTCAAACAAGCACAGTAATTAAGCAGTAATTAATCATTAATTAAGTTGTACGGATACCTGGTTTAGTGCGGGTTGTCACATTCTTCCCCCGTTAAATAAATTTCGTCCCGAAATTTAAGTTCTGCTTGTAGATGCAGAGTTCTTAGGAAATAAGTGGGGGTATCTCTCTTTCATCCGGTCCTCATGTTCCCAGGTAAATTCAGGACCATGTCTGGCATTCCAACGTACTTTGACGAGTTTGACACTGCTCCGGCGGGTCTTGTTAACTTTCCAATCCGTGACCTCAACAGGTTCTTCAGCAAAGTGGAGCGTGTCGTCAATATGAATCTCGTCGATAGGAATGGCAACGTCAATTTGAGTTGGACTTTTCTTTAGATTGGATACATGAAATGTATCGTGAACACCATTTAGTTCAGCAGGTAGGTCCAACTTGTATGCTACTGTCCCAATTCTTTCCAGAATTTTGAAAGGACCAATGTAGCGCGGATTTAACTTCCCACGCTTACCAACGCGTGCCACCCCCTTCCAGGGTGAAACTTTCAATAACACCATCTCTCCGACTTGGAAGTCCACATGCTTCCGGTTTGGATCCGCGTAGGCCTTTTGCCTGTGGCGAGCGGCTTCGATGCGTTTAAGAACTTGCGTAATCTTGTCTGTCGTCTCTTGGACGATCTCGGGACCAGCAAGCTGCCTATCACCTGCGTCAGACCAACATAGGGGTGATCGGCACTTGCGTCCGTATAGGGCTTCAAATGGCGCGACACCAATACTGGTGTGGTAGCTGTTGTTGTATGAAAATTCGACCAAAGGTAAATGTTTATCCCAGCTACCGCCCAAATCCATAACACATGCCCTCAGCATGTCTTCCAAAGTTTGTATCGTTCGCTCGCTCTGGCCGTCAGTTTGCGGATGGAATGCAGTGCTCAGATTCAACTGTGAGCCAAAGGCTTCTTGGAAGGATTGCCATATCCTTGACACAAACCTTCCGTCTCTATCAGAGATGATTGAGAGGGGTACTCCATGACGTGCGACAATCTCTCTCATGTATATTTCCGCAAGTTTACTGGTACTGTCTTTCTCTCTGATTGGCAGAAAGTGTGCGGACTTTGTTAAGCGGTCAACTATCACCCAAATCATGTCATGGCCTCTTGGCGTTCTTGGCAATTTCGTAACAAAATCCATTGAGATTTGTTCCCATTTCCACTTGGGAATCTCAGGTTGTTGCAGCAGCCCTGAAGGCTTCTGGTATTCCGCCTTAACCTTAGCGCACGTCAAACATTTGCTCACATAAATAGCAACATCGCCTTTCATCCTAGGCCACCAATAATAATTTTTGAGATCCTGGTACATCTTATCCGATCCAGGGTGGATAGAGTACCGTGACTTGTGCGCTTCGTCGAAAATAACTTCCCTTAATCCACCAAACAGAGGAACCCAAATCCTTTTCTCAAAACATAACGTTCCTTCCTCGTTTGGTACCAAAAGCTTCTCCATTCCACGGAGATATTCTTCCTCAAGGTTTCCCTCCTTGAGAGCTTCCTTTTGTGCAGCACGAATGCGCAAGGAAAGGTCGGTTCGTATAATCATTTCCAAAGCTCTAACCCTTATAGGCTTGATTCTTTCCTTACGACTTAGGGCATCGGCGACTACATTCGCCTTCCCTGGGTGATACTTTATCTCGCAGTCGTAATCGTTCAATAATTCAACCCATCGTCTTTGCCTCATATTCAACTCCTTCTGGTTGAATATGTGCTGTAGGCTTTTATGATCCGTGAAGATTGTGCACTTCGTACCATACAGGTAGTGTCTCCAGATCTTTAAAGCAAAAACCACTGCGCCAAGCTCTAAATCATGTGTGGTATAATTCTTTTCGTGCACTTTTAGTTGGCGTGATGCGTAAGCAATGACCTTTTGGCGTTGCATCAACACACAACCCAATCCTTGACGCGATGCGTCGCAGTATACCACAAAATCGTCGGTACCTTCTGGTAGAGCTAGGATTGGCGCGTTACAAAGCTTACCCTTTAATATCTGAAACGCTTCGTCCTGTTTGATTCCCCAATCAAACGTCTTATCCTTCTGGGTCAGGAGCGTCAATGGTTGAGCGATTTTCGAAAAATCCTCGATGAACCTTCGATAGTAGCCAGCCAAGCCCAAGAATTGTCGAATCTCGGTTGGCGTTGTAGGCGTTTCCCAATTTTTTATTGCCTCGATCTTGGTGGGATCAACATGAATTCCATCCCCATTAACCACATGTCCAAGAAACTGGACTTCGCGTAGCCAAAACTCGCTCTTGGAGAATTTGGCGTACAGTTGTTCTTGCTTTAGCAGCTCCAATATGGTTCTAAGATGTTGTTCGTGTTCAGCCTTCGTCTTTGAGTAAATCAGGATGTCGTCGATGAATACAATCACGAACTTATCGAGATACGGCTTACAGACTCGGTTCATTAGGTCCATAAAAACAGCAGGCGCGTTTGTCAACCCAAACGGCATAACTAGGAACTCGTAGTGTCCATAACGAGTTCTGAAGGCTGTCTTCGGGATGCTCTCTTCTTGTATTCTTAGCTGATGGTACCCAGATCAAAGATCGATCTTAGAGTAAAAACTTGAACCTTGAAGCTGATCGAATAAATCATCGATTCTTGGCAGAGGGTATCTATTCTTGATTGTTAGTTTATTCAACTCCCGGTAGTCAATACACATACGGAAACTACCGTCTTTCTTTTTGACAAATAAAACTGGAGCTCCCCAAGGTGAGAAGCTTGGTCGGATGAATCCTTTGTCAAGAAATTCCTGGAGTTGTGTAGACAACTCCTGCATCTCAGACGGTGCAAGTCTATAAGGTGCCCTAGCTACAGGCGCGGCGCCTGGAACTAAGTCAATGTGAAATTCTACTTGCCTTTGGGGTGGCAGTCCGGGTAAGTCTTCTGGGAAGACTTCTGGATACTCCCTTACGACAGGGATGTCTTCGATCCTTGGCTCGGCAGCCTTTTTATCCACGATGTGTGCCAGAAAAGCAACACATCCTTTCTGTAAACACTTCTTTGCTTTCAAGCAGCTGATACATCTTAGCGGCGTGTCACGCTTCTCTCCGTGAACAACGATTGTCTCACCATCATT